>JAURVB010013187.1:0-35620 GCA_033002965.1 Piper betle | reverse complement strand
CGTTAATTATGGATAAACTCGATTGAAGATTACGTAATCTATCTGTTTGAGCATATCTCTCAAAGTTGTTAGTCTATATATATCTCTCTACAGATAATATTACTATCGAGATATCGTATTGGGTTTAGCGTTGGGAGTAGAGAAAGAGAGTTGGTTTGCAGAAGGAGACGAGGGTTGCAGAAGAAGAGGAACCATGGCCGGGGGAGCATTACCAGGAGGTGGAGAAGTAAAGGATTATCCCGGGAAGATGACTGCATATGTTATCTTCACATGTTTTATTGGCGCAACTGGCGGTTTAATTTTTGGATATGATCTTGGCGTCTCTGGTATTAAGGAAAAAGATTTTTGTTTATCTTTGTTATATTTCTTTTTCGCTCTATGTATTTGATCATTGGTTTGATTTTTTTCTTTATATTTTATATTTTTATTTTTCGTTCTATGTGTTTGATCATTGGTTTTCAATTTTGGGTTTGATTTGGAATGGTTGTAGGGGGTGTGACGTCCATGGATTCGTTCTTGAAGGAGTTCTTCCCATCGGTGTACCACAAGGCCAAGGTTGCGGTTGACACCAATCAGTACTGCAAGTTTGATAGCGAACTGCTCACCCTCTTCACATCTTCTCTTTACTTAGCGGCCTTGTTGGCCTCCTTGGTGGCCTCCAAGATCACCAGGAAGTTTGGCCGGAAGGTGTCCATGTTGGCCGGAGGTGTTATCTTCGTGGCCGGCTCCGCCCTCAATGCTGCGGCCACCAACGTCGCTATGCTTATCATAGGCAGACTTCTCCTCGGCTTTGGTATTGGGTTTGCTAACCAAGTAAGTTCATAGATACAGATACAAATATATACACTTCTTGTCATGTATAAATATACTTACTAATTTCAACCTTCACAATATTGCTATTGTTAGACATGAACATGAGTTCTCAAGTTTATGGACGTTCATGATTTGCCATGCATGCATGTTTATGTAGACATTTTTCGTATTGTTTTTAGATTTATGTTTAATTTGTTAACCTGTAATATAGTATAAAAACAACTCTTTTCTGACCTTGTGCGTAATTAAATTTCTTTTGTTGTGGTCGTGTGTTATATATATATATATTGTCTCATGTAAAATAACATACGGTAACATAAGACAATATATCATATATACCTGAATCAGAAACACATTAATAAATTTAATGCTAAATGTAGACGCTGCAGTCTCACTAAGGTTTTTATGATTAATTTATGTTGGACTATCAATTTTTCTTAGATCATATCTGAAATGTCTTACAAGATTGTTAAAATTAATGGTATATATATGTTTAAAGATGATTAATTTTCACTTTGTTTAAACAAATTATGCACACATCTATCTTGTTGCAGTCGGTACCGGTTTATCTAGCCGAAGTTGCACCAGCCCGGTACCGAGGATTGTTCAATATGTGGTTCCAACTCATGATCACCATCGGCATCTTCGTCGCCAACCTCCTCAATTACTATGTTGCCAAGATTGAAGGTGGGTGGGGATGGCGAATTAGCCTCGGCGGCGCCGCCGTACCTGGTCTGATCATGGCATTTGGGTCTTTGGTCCTCCCAGACAGCCCCAACTCCTTGATAGATCGCGGCGAGGAGGACATGGCCTTGGCAACGTTGAAAAAGATCCGCGGCACGAACGACGTCGACGAGGAGTTCCGGGACCTCCAAGCCGCTGCCAAGGCGGCCAAGGAGGTGAAGGCGCCGTGGAAGAACATCACCAAGAGGAAGTACAGGCCTTCCTTTGTCATGGTCATGGCAATACCCTTTTTCCAGCAGCTAACTGGGATCAACGTTATCACCTTCTATGCACCAGTGCTGTACCGAACCATCGGCTTTGGTGACGAGGCTTCTCTCTATTCTGCGGTTATCTCCGGCGCCGTCAACTCTGCTTCCACCCTAGTTTCCATCTTGACGGTGGACAAGGTTGGGAGGAGGACTCTCTTCTTGGAGGGTGGCACTCAAATGTTTATTAGCCAGGTATATATGTTTTCATACTTTCAAGAACCCAGAATTCAGAAATAGTATATTGTGATGAACCTAGCATACAAGGAGTCTATTGATATTGTTTTTGATTTGCAGATTATAATAGGAGCAATGATAGGGCACAAGTTCGGAATAGTAGGCAACAATGCAGTGCTTTCAAAGGCATATGCAGACACAATCCTAGCATTCATATGCATCTATGTAGCCGGCTTTGCATGGTCATGGGGGCCTTTGGGCTGGTTGATTCCCAGTGAGGTCCTGCCATTGGAGATCAGGTCTGCTGGGCAGAGCGTAAACGTTGTGGTGAACATGTTCTTCACCTTCTGCATTGCCCAAGTGTTCCTCGCCATGCTTTGCCACATGAAGTTCTTCCTCTTCTTTTTCTTCGCCGTCTTCGTAGCTCATCATGACCATCTTCATCTACTTCTTCTTGCCGGAGACCAAGGGTGTCCCAATTGAAGAGATGATTCTGGTCTGGAAAAGGCACAAGTACTGGGGCAAGTTCATTTCTGATGACGATGTTCCACAAGGATTGGGGAAACATCTTGAGCCCTGAAGGTTTTTAGATTTAGTTAATTAATTGATTAGTGCAGTAATTGCATTACTTGACGCTTTTAGATTTGAAGAATGTATTGAATAAGAGTATTTCGTTTCCATATTTTGGATTGTTGTATAAATAATGAAGATATTGTTGACAATAAGACATGTATGAGTTTTTTATGCTATTAAGTTGCGGATTTTTCTAACAAATTACCAAATAAATTAAATGATCTATACACGCATGGCTAAATTTCCAAATAAATAAATTAACTAATCTATACATTTAGGATATGCGACATGCGTCCCCCATCTTTATTAAGCTATCGAAATAATTCGACTTATTATGTTATATATAAAGTAGGCACTATTTATAAAATATAGTTTTTAAACATAAAAGTAATCCTTTTTTTGTTTTATAATAAATTTTATGTTATTTAAAAAAAAAAGTGACACGACCGGTTGGCAGAAATGGATCTGATACAAATATAACAGATTTGGACCAGCGACAGATATATAGTGTTTGGCTTCTAATTGCATGTGGATATTTTGGTATGCAAACCATATTTCGTCGGATGTTGGGTAGGCTCTCAGCCCTGTCTGCTCCCTTGTGTTTGGGAGTATTTCCCCTCTAACTCCGGACTCATTACTTTCTGGACTCATTACTTAGAGTCAGTCCGCCAACAACTTGCCTTGTAAAAAAAAAACAAATCAGCTAACTATGTTGGCATCGGCTAAATATTTGGTAGGAGAGAATGATGTATACACAGAAGAGGAGATCATTGTTTTATCTCTTTCATTTCCGTATGGCATAGATGGCAGCTGTCACAGGTTTAGCTGGTGGGACGATCGGGAGCTAGGGTTTGGCGGTTGTCCCTAGATAATCCCGCGCCCAATGCGGATAATCGGTATTATTCGTGTGGTGGAACAACCTACCCGAGCAGACATCAGAGTTGACGGGCAATTGGGGAACCAACGGGTGCAGTCGGTTCCGAACATGGGCAAGTCCAGGAGCATGTCGGTCGTGATCAAATGCAGACTCAGCATGACCAAGCCGGGTTTGAGGTTGATCGAGGGCATCGGGATCCAAGTGAGTTGGGAGCCGGCGTTGTGTTCTGGAGCTGCTGAGTTGTTGGATCGGAACATGGGCTAGGTGCACCAGGGGTATTGGAACTCCAAGAGTTTGGGATGACGTCACAGGGCTACTCTGGTCCATTGATGAAATAACCCAAAGGTCAAGGGCAGATCTGGACTCATTCTTGTTGGTGACGTGTTTGGTGAAATCTGGTTCGTTGATGTGTTGATGAACGTCCAGGATCAAGCATTGGGTCATGCCTCAATTGTCCAAGCCAAGTCTATAAATAGGGACCTTCATTTGGTGGTGAAGGTAGAGAAGAACAAATCAGATCAAGAGTGATCAAGTGTGGGTGAGTGCCTCCCTGCGTGGAGAAGTGAGGTAGTGTCGGGTAAAGGGGATTGCCGGTGTGTGGCTGCAACCAGCCTTGGTCGGGGCCAAGTGCTGGGCACACCCGGTAAGCTGTCAGTGCAGTGTTGTCCACCTGTGACCGAACCACCCAGTTCTATTCCAGCAGCCTCGAGCCTGTGTGCCGAGTGCTGGGGAAATCCTGTCGAGTGTTTGTGTCGAGAGGCCAAGTCCGTGGGTTGTGTCCACGACTTGCTGGTAGTCCAAGGGGGATTGGATTACTATTCCTTGTATTCATACTAGTAGAATATAGGTTGGACTTAAGTCCGTAAAACAACTGTGTGTACGTTGGATTTGGTTACCGAGTGCTGGTCGGGTGATTCCTTCGGCCAGGGCGTGCCGGCCGTGTGTGGGTGAGCCGGGACAGGAACGTGCAACAGGACCTTGGTGTTCGAGCAGCCTGTCCGAGTAGGACCAAGCTGTGTTCGAGTAGTGTCCAATCTTGTGTTCGTGAACCGGGCACTTGTCCGGTTGTGTGCGAAGTGGGTGTCCAGTAGGGGGCTGTGCAGTATTCCGCACCTTGCACAGTGCTGTAGGCTAGTGATTCCGAGGAGGAAACACGCCGCACGAGGGACGATTAGGGCGAAAAATAAAACCCTAAATCCGACCTTGTGACAGCAGCTAAGCTTGCCACAGCAATAGCTGCTCCAAGCAACTTATAATCAAGACGCCGGGCCATGACGATCGTCTTGGATATACAGATCTTCCAGGTCCACTTCAACAAGAAATTGAGACGACAACTCGCCTGGAATTTGTTCAGGGCAAACTCCTACAAGATCAACACGGCATTCAGCATGAAACTAGGCAGACATAAAATTAGGGAACTGCAAAATCCACTTTCAGTATCCAAAAAGCTGGTTTCTTGAGCTGTAAGCAGAAGCATTTAAGAAGGTTGATAGCAATGCCGATCATACTTTAAACTACCTTTATCAAGAAAACACGTAACTGATGCCAATTAAACATGTTCAAAAAAACCCATGATGTCTATGAAGTAATTTTCCTTCTTCAAAGACAAATCATCACTCCAAATTTACACTGCAGAGTTAACCCCAATATGTCAAGTGCTTCATGACGAAGAAAATTGCTTGTGGGCACTTTCAGAAAACATTTTACTTTCTGCAGAATATTTGTTTTCAAGCTACACGGACAAAAGATTCTGATTATACAAATACAGAGATCTGGATAATATCAATTATTGGAAGAAAATAGCAAAATGGATTGACTTGATATTTAAATATATCCACAAGTAATATGAAAGTAATATCACAACAATGAATTTCCAGGTTTGACTATTAAATCCTCTATCTTGGCAGCGAGACCTTCATAACTGCACCTGAATTTTTCTACACAGCAACCCTGCAATAATCCAATACGTTATATGAAGAAGAAAGCGAGCTTCAGTATTTTATTTGACTGAATCAAGGTAAGATGACAGTTATCCTAAAGAAATCGGCATACTTAAAATGAGAATAACATGCACACAGTCGAACAGGGGGATTTTATTTGCATACTTGAAGTGAGTCCACCAGCAATTAGTGGAAATTAGAACAAACTATATTCTGCAAACTCAATTTTATGCAGTCAAAGGTGTAGAAACCTCAGATGCATGAATCGGCCGATTCCGTGCGGAATCGGCCGATTTAAATCGGATCGGCATCGCGCCGATCCGACTTCGGGCTGAATCGGTCGGCCCCGAATTGCCCGAGTTCGGCCGATTCCGACCGATTTAAATCGGAAACGGAATCGGTTTTTAAGAAAATTACTAAAATACCCTAGGTAAGATTTTTATTAAATTATTTAAGCATAGGTAAAATGGTAATTTGGATTTTAAAAACCTAAAATCAAACCCGCTCCCCCACACCGCCGCCGCTCGTCCGCCCGCCGCCGCCCCGTTTACGCCCTCCGCCGTGCGTCCCCGACTTCGGGCTCGCCGCCGACCGGCTGCCGCCTGCACCACGTCGCCGCCGACGTGTGGCCAGACCGAATCGGGCTGTGACACACGAATCGCCGCCGACTGTTCGTCCGACCAGGCTGCCGACATCCTCCGACATCGTCGCCGCGAGACTCGCCGCCGACCGGGCCGCCGGCGGCGGCGGGTAAAGAGCGGAGGGTGGCATTCTCGTAATTAAAAGTTGACTTGAGTCTAACTCGAGTTAAAAATAATAATTAATTCTAAATAATTTTTTAAAAATCTTTAAAAATATTTAAAAATATTATAAACTATAATACACAGAATAATATCAAAATAACATCAATATCTTATCTTAATATATTTATATTATGAATTGTCAAATTATTATATATGACCGATTAAACTAATTTGGACCGATTCAACTGAACCGATTCTAGCCGATTTAGACCGATTCCGATTCTGATTCCGACTCCATGGAAAACCGATTCCGATTTCGATTCATGCAACCATGGTAGAAACTATGCCATTTACAGGTACAGAACATTTAAAAACTTTCCTTTAAAAAAGTAACAGATATGTTCAGGAGGTGCCTTGCAAGAGTGAAAATTGGAACAAACTGTTTTTAAACTTAGTTTATGTAATTATTCATGTGGAAACTACCATTCTTTTTCTAGATCCACTAAATTCCAAATTGGATTTGGGGACATTTTTATTGTGACGAGGATTGCTGATTGTTTAATGGGTGATGAGTGTATTGTGAGTATGATAAACTATTTTGTTGATAGACTACTTTGTTAATTTTTTATTTATATAACCTAATGTTTTTCTAAAAAATAAGCTACTTTCGAACTTATGAACGTGGTGGTTTTAAGCTTATAAATAAACTAGTTTCGAGCTCCTAAATGAGCTGTTTTTAAGTTCTTTAAAATTTAATAATTTAAGTGTATTCGAGCTCAAACAGTATCAGAAATATTCAAGTTAATTTCGAGCATATATACTTGAAATGTTGGGTTGTCCCTCCTTTGACACTATTCTTCTTTGGATTTTTAAAAATTTTGGCTTTCGGAGAAAAAAGGGCCAGGAGAAAGGAAAATTATGTGGATTGAAGAAAGGTGATTGTTTTATTAAAATTTGCTTGTAATCATCAATGGTAACCTTGCAAAGTTCTTAATCTATAATTCTTTATTTTATTTATTTGTAATTAATACTAATTTTTAAAAAGTACAGTAAATTGGTATTAGGGAGTTTGTTCTCCTGTGGATCTATTCTGTATCACAATTGTGATATATTGAATTTGATCTTGGTCATTTGCCCTGTAGTTGTTTCCCCAAAGTTGGTGGGTTTGTGGTGTGTCTATATCTTATTTAGTATTTTCAGCCTTTTCAGTTGAAATGAAGATTTTATTTGGTTAATCCTAATAAGTGGTATCAAAACCAGTTGGTTGGTTCTAGATTTTGGTTTTTGATGATATTTTATGCCTGCTAGGTATTTGATGAAATTTCTAAGAGCCTAGTTGGTGTGTTTGTGATGTATATTTCAACAAGATGGTTGATGAGAAATATGTTAAGATGATATCTTTTATGGGATCGACTAACTGGCACTATTGGAAAGGAAAATTGATTAATCATTTATATTCCAAAGATTTTTGTTAACCTATTATTGGTCAGAAACCGGCAAAGGTGACTGATAAAGACTAGAATAAGTTGGATGAGAAGGCTATGGCCTGTTTGAGACAATGGTTAGATGAAGTTGTGTATCATCATGTTTCTGAATTGACATCCTCACAAGCTATATGGGACAAACTCTAAGAAATTTATGAGAGGAATACTGCTGGCAACGAGACCCTTTTGATAAGAAAATTAATGAATTTGAGGTATAAGGATGGAAGTGGCATAAGTAAGCATCTCAATGAGATGAAGAGTATTATTACTCAACTTGCCAGGATGAAGATGACTGTATATGAGGAATGACAAGCTATCTTGCTCCTCAACACATTGCCAAAGAGCTTTGAAACATTGGTGATCTATTTGAACAATGCTGCTCCAAATAGAAAACTCACAATGGACATGGTAACAAACAGTTTATTGAATGAGGAGGTGAAAAGAAAATCTCTACCAATTTCAGGGTCTCATGCATTAGTGTCAGAAGAGGTAAGAGGTAGATTGAGAAATAAAGACACAAACAGAAGGGACAAGAGTTGAGGAAGGTCTAAATCCAGGAAGAACTTGAAATGTTATTATTGTGACAAGACATGTTATTTCAAGAAGGATTGTTGGAAGCATAAGAAAGACTTGAAAAATAAGGACAACAAGGATCAAGGAGAAACAAAGACTAATGTTGTGCATGATGACATGGTGATTCTTTTTATTGTGGGAATGATTGTTTGACAACTGATTGTGATGCTAGTTAGGTAGTTGACTCGGGAGCATCGTTCCATGTAATTCCAAGCAGAAATTTCTTTACTACCTATAAACCTTTGGATTTGGGTATAATGAAGATGAGAAATAGTGATACTTTCAAATTTGTGGGACTTGGAGATGTGCATATAGTAACAAACACGGGTTACAAATTAGTGCTTAAAAATATCAGATATATTCGAGATTTAAAGATGAGTTTGTTGTCAACTAGAGTGCTTGATGATGAACGATTTGGTTCACAATTTGCACAAGGTGTGTGAAAACTTGTGAAAGATTCTCTTGTAATTGCTAAAAAAGTGTTAATAGTTTATACAAGGCTGCAATGAGTCTAGTTCGAGGGAAGTTAATATCTCCTCACTTTATTCCAATGCTGATTTGTGGCACCATCGATTGGGTCACATGAGTGAGAAGAACCTAGAGACTTTGTAGAAGCTAAATCTCCTTCCCAAGGTCAAGGACATGACAATTAGTCGTGTGACCATTTTTTGCAGGGAAATAACGTAGGATATCCTTTGCAAGCACAAGTCAAGGAAGTTAAAAGTTCTTGAGTTTGTACACTCTGACGCTTTATGGGCCTATGGAGGTAAAATTTCTTGGCGGTTCCATTTATTTTGTCACTTTTATTGATGATATTCTAGGAAAGTGTGGGCTTATGGCATGAAAATAAAAGTGATATTTTTGGCATCTTTAAGAATTTTTATGTATTGGTTAAAAGAAACAAGTAAGCCTTTGAAATGCCTTCGAGTGATAATGATGGTGAATATTGTTCTATTGAGTTTGATGAATATTGTAGCAAGTGTGGATTAGGCATGGGAAAATGGTTACTTATACTCCTCAACATAATAGAGTAGCTGAAAGAATGACCAGGACCATCTCTGAAAGGATTAGAAGTATGTTGTCTTCAGCTAAGTTGCTTAAAAGCTTCAGGGGTGAGGCCATGAGCATAGCTTGTTATTTGATCAACAAATCTCCCACACATGCCCTGGACAGTGACATACCAAAAAGGGTTCGGAGTGATAAAAAGGTCAGTTATTCTTATTTGAGAGTCTTTGGCTGTAAGGCCTTTGCACATGTACCCAAGGAACAAAGGGCTAAGCTTGATTCTAAAACTGTGGAATGTATTTTTCTAGGATATGGTGATGATAACTTTGGATACAAACTTTAGGATCTAAGGAATAGAAAATTGATTCAAAGCATAGATGCAGTTTTCAGGAGGATCAAATAGTTGAGGACTTTGGCAAGGAAGAAGTTCCTCAAACAAAATCTCAAGAAAGCTTGGAAAAGATAAAAGAACCTTCAACCTCAACTAGAAGTGAAGAGGCGGCTCAGGAATACACAATTATTCCCCCACCTAGAGATGATGAAGGTGAAGATGTAGTATCTGATGATATTTCTAATGAGTCTGTTAATGGTGTTGGACAATGATATTTCTAATGAGTTTGTTAATGGTGTTGGACAGGAATAGGGAGATTCTAATCAAGGGACCCCAACGAATGTGAGAAAATTAGCTCATGAACCAGTTCCATCAACAAGATTTCCATCATCAGAATATGTGACAATTACCGAATGTGGAGAACTAAAAAATTTCAATGAGGTCAAAGCTCATGTAGAAAAAGAAAGTGGTTGAAGGCAATACAGGATGAGATGAAATCTTTGCATGATAATCATACCTATGAGTTGGTGGATCTTCCTAAGGGGAAAAGAGTGTTAAAGAATAAATGGGTCTTAAGGATCAAATACGAAGAAAACAATACACAACCAAGGTACAAGGCAATGTTGGTGGTGAAGGGCTTTGGACAAAAGAAAGGTATTGATTTCGATGAATTTTTTCTCCTATTATTAAAATGTCTTCTATTAGAATTGTTCTGGCTTTGGCTGCAAGTTTGGATTTGGAAATTGAACAGTTAGATGTGAAGACAACATTTCTGCATAGTGATCTTGAGAAGACCATATATACGGAGTAACCAAAGGGGTTTTAAAGTCAGAGGAAAGGAATAGATAGTATGCAGATTGAAAAAGAGATTGTATGGTTTGAAGCAAGCTTCTAGACAATGGTATAAAAAGTTTGATTCTTTTATGGAAAAGAATGGGTACAAGAACTATATTTCTGATTACTGTATGTTTATCAAGAAGTTTGATGATGGTGACTTTATTATTTTGTTGCTTTATGTGGATAACATATTGATTGTAGGACATGATGGAGCCAAGATTGCAAGTTTAAAGAAGAACTTGAATAAATCCTTTGCAATAAAGGATTTGGGATCAGCAAAGAAAATCTTGGGGATGTCCATTCAGCATAATAGGGAGCTAGAAAGCTTTGGGTGTCATAGGAAAAGTAGATAGAAAAGGTGCTTGAAAAATTCAAAATAAAATATGCAAAGCCGGTTGAAGTTGCACTTGGGGGTCACTTTAAGTTGAAAAAAGTGACTTATGTGAAACAGAAATAAAGGAAATGGCAAAAGTTTTGTATTCTTCTGCAGTTGGTAGTTTGATGTATCCTATGGTTTGTACAAGGCCTGATATAGCATATACAGTTCAAATGGTTAACAGACATTTAGCAAATTTGAGCAAAGAGCATTAGCAAGTAGTTAGATGGATAATGAGCTACTTGAGAGGTACATCAAAAATGTATTTGTGTATTGAAGCGATAAACTTTTGTTCGTTGGCTACACCAATGCAAACATGACAGGTGACTGAGAGACAAGAAGGTCAAATGTGAGATCCCTCAACTTAATCCCACATCTAATACCTACTGGGCAAAAATTCTATTTATAAGTGGGAATGGACTATAGATCTTTTAACTTGGTTAACCACTTTTAAAGAAATGACTTAGACCCATTACGTTGCACTTTAGGCTAGGTCGTTACAAATGGTATCAGAGCAACGTGGTTCTGTGTTAGGATTACGGACGTTGGCTAAGGCTGCCAGTCACAGGCCATAGAAAGATGTGTGTTGAAGCTAGCAACAGAGGCTGTGTGTAGGAATTTCGGGGACGAAATTTCCTAAGGTGGGTGGATTATAAGATCTCTCAAGTTAGTCCCATATCTAATACCTATCGGGCAAAGATCATGTTTATAAGTGTAAATGGACTATAGATTTTTAACTTGGATAACCACTTTTAAAGAAATGATTTAGGCGCATTACATTGCACTTTGGGCTGGGTTTACATCAACTTCTAAGGATCTTGTTTATAAGTGTAAATGGACTATAGATCTTTAACTTGGTTAACCATTTTTAAAGAAATAACTTAGGCCCATTACGTTTCACTTTGGCTGGATCGTTACATCAACTTCTACGTTTTTTGTTAATTTTGCTAATGGGGCTATGTCTTGACAGTCTAAGTTGCAAAAAATGTGTTGCATTATCTATAACTGAAGCCAAATTTATTGTTACTGCAAAAGCTTGTAAGGAGATGCTATGGACGAAGAGATTTTTAAATGAAATTGGTATTAATCAAGAGAGATACATTGTGTACTGTGATAGCCAGAGTGCAATTCACCTGAGTAAGAATTCAAGTTTTCATTCAAGGAGCAAGCACATTGATGTGAGATATTGCTAGATAAGATATATGTTAGAAAGTAAATCCTTGAGCTAACAAAAATTCATATTGTAAGGAATGTTTTAGATATGATGACTAAAGTTGTGTCAAAGGAGAAACATGTTTACTAATGGGGCTATGTCTTGACAGTCTAAGTTGCAAAAATGTGTTGCATTATCTATAACTGAAGCCAAATTTATTGTTACTGCAAAAGCTTGTAAAGAGATGCTATGGACGAAGAGATTTTTAAATGAAATTGGTATTAATCAAGAGAGATACATTGTGCACTGTGATAGCTAGAGTGCAATTCACCTGAGTAAGAATTCAAGTTTTCATTCAAGGAGCAAGCACATTGATGTGAGATATTGTTGGATAAGATATATGTTAGAAAGTAAATCCTTGAGCTAACAAAAATTCATATTGTAAGGAATGTTTTAGATATGATGACTAAAGTTGTGTCAAAGGAGAAATATGTTTACTACAGGAATGGAGCAAGCATTGATGGAGCTTCCCATGTCGGCTAGAAGTATTTTATGGAGTTGGGATGGGGAGGTTTGTTGGGTTATCCCTCCTCCGACGTTTTTCTTCTTTGGGTTTTGGGAATTTTGGTTTTTGGAGAAAAAGGGTCAGATAAGAGAAAGGAAAATTATGTGGATTGAAGAAAGATAAATGTTTTGTTGAGATTTGTCTGCAATCGTCAATGGTAACCTCACCAAAATTTTAATATATAATTCTCTATTTTCTTTTTTTGTGGTTAATATCAATTTTGTAAAAAGAACAGTAAATTGGTATTGGGGAGTTTGTTCTCCAGTAGATTTATTCTATATTAAAATTATGACACAATGAATTTGATTTTGGCTATTTGCCCCATGATTTTTTGCCCAAATTTGAAGTTTTCCACGTAAAATTAGTTTGTCTTCTGAGTTTGTGGCATGTCTATATCTTATTTGGTATTCTCATCCTTTTCAATTGAAATGAGGATTTTATTTGGTTAATCCCAACACAAAACTCATTCAATATCGAATCGAGTTTGAACGAACTTCGAGCTATTCGAGTCTGAATTCGAACACAAGGTCAACTCATCGTGGTCTCATTTAACAGCCCTACCGGTTACCTTTTTAATCCCAAACCTCATCTATAGAGCTTCCACCAAATTTCATGATCTTTGCAAGCTAAAGCTAATTGTTACACCCATGAAAAAAATTAAAAACTCTAAAAATCTAAACTTTCTGCACGCATGCACACAAAAGCCTGACATTGTCTTCCTAAGACTCCACAACCCAGCCAACACAACAACACAGTAAGAAGCAAGCAACACCAACCACGAGCAAGCCAGATCCGTACAAACCTAGCAAGTTTGAAAGCAATCACCTTTGGGGAAATAGAGATGGCGCTTCCAGTAGTAAATGTAGATGCACCAGAGGATGCCGGAGACGAAGTAGAGGAGCAAGTTGCCGACTGTTGGGCCCTTTGGGCCCCCACCCAAGCTCGAAACTACTGTTGGGCCCTTCGGGCCCCCAAAAGAGACTTTAAACAACAAAAAGAAACTCACAATAGGTATCACAAGCCTCTCTTAGTCCAAAAGCTAGCTCAAAGTATAAGGCTTTTCCATTAACATGTATATAAGTCACCAACAACCTCTACGACCGATGTGGGACAAACCCAACACTGGCGTAGTTGCGGAGCCAGGCTTGGGCGAAGTGGGGAAGGGGCGACCAGAGGGAGTCCGGGAGCAGCGTGCCAAGGACGAGGGAGTTGTACCAGTTGGTCTCGTCGACAAAGCGGTGGTCTCGTCGACAAAGCGGCAGAGGTGGTCGTCGCCGACCATGACTAAGGTGAGGAAGCTCGCCGGAGAAAAGAAATGCGCCTTCCTTTTCGATCGGAGTGATACCGCCGGTAGCGCGGGATGAGACCTCCTCTTTGGTGCCACCAAAATATTTCCAAAGGACAAAGTTGGAACCTTCATGTGGCAAATATTTTATTTTACAAATATATATATATATATATATATATAAGCCCGGAGGTCCTTGGCCGGGGAGGGGGAGCGGGGTAGAGGCGGCCGTGGAGGGGTAGGGCCTGCCGCGGTGGGGGAGGGGGAGCCAAGTAGAGAAGGTCGAGGAGGGGCGCGGGCAGCCGCGGTGGGGTTTGCTGATGTCGACCTGTCGATATCTGGATCTCGCCGTCAGGAGGCGACCCTAGACATCGAGACATTGTTTTTTAAAAATAATAATAATAATAGATCTGGGTCGCCCTCATAATAGGACAACTTATATTAAAATTTAATTTTTTTAAAAAATAATAATAAATTTGGGACGTCATTATTATCGGATAGCCAATGTCAAAGCTTGGCAAAAAATAAAATTTTTCCTACCACGGGCTCATTAACACTTTACCTATATATATATATATATATATATATATATATATATAGGAATAAATCTTCCTGTACTGCAGCACAGCCATCTTGGCTGTGCTGCAGTATGATCTTGGCCGTTGGATTAGCATCCAACGGCCAAGATCTAAAAAAAAAAGGAAAAAAGGGGGCGGCGCCGGCGCCGCCGCAGCAGCGACGGCGGAGGGGGCGGGAAGGCTGCCCGGCGCCGGCGATGGCCGGGGGCGCCGGCGACAGGGGACGGGGGCGCGGGCGCGGCACGGCTGGGTGGCGGGCGGAGGCCGAGGGGGCGCGGCGGGGTGGCGGGCGGGGGCCGAGGGGGCGCGGCGGGGTGGCGGCAGGGGCCGAAGGGGGCGGGGCAGGGTGGCGGCGGGGCCGAGGGGGGCGCGGCGGGGTGGCGGGCGGGGACGGAGGACGAGGACGGGGGTGCCGCGCGGCGGGGTGGCGGGCGGGGGACGGGGTGGCGGGCGGGGTGCGCGGGCGGGTGGCGGGCGGGGGCGGGGTGGCGGGCGGGGCGTCGCGCGGCGGGGTGGCGGGCGGGGGACGAGCGGCGGTGGTGTCGCCCGGCGGCGGGCGGCGGCGGGCCGGTAGGGGAAGACCCGGGGCGGCTAGATCCGCCGCCCCGTCGCCCGGCGGATACGTCGCCGCCCCCGGCGGGGCGGCGACGGGCGGGGCAGGGGTGGCGTCGCGTCGGCCGGGGTGGCGGCGACGCGTTGGCCGGCGGCGGCGGCGGCGGCGGAGCAAATTTTTTTTTTATGGTTGTCATGTTTCAGCCGTTGGATTTGATCCAACGGCTGAAACACTGCAGCACAGCCATCTTGGCTGTGCTGCAGTACAGCAAATCACTCCTCATATATATATATATATATATATATATATATATATATATATATATATATATATATATATATATATATAGGTAAATTTTTTCTAAGTAAAGGGTAAGAAAATTATCCTAACCCAAGTTCTAATTTAGGCTATCTTTATGATCGGATGGCCAAATTTTAATAAAAAAAATCCTCAACTAATAGTTAGGTTCCTGCCCCGGCTGATTGGGAAGGGGAGGGGGCGTCCGTGGAAATGAAAGAGAAAAAACAATGGTCTCCTCTTCCGTGTATACATCATTCTCTCCTACCAAATATTTACCCGATGGCAACATATTTAGCTGATTTGTTTTTTTACAAGGCAAGTAGTTGGCGAACCGACTCTGAGTAATGAGTCCAGAGTTAGAGAGGAATTACTCCTTAACACTCGGCTTCTCAACATCCAACGGAATATGGTTTGTATACCCAAATATCCATATGCAATTAGAAGCCAAACATTATATATCTGTTTTATCAACTCTATTTGTCTCGGGTCCAAATCTGTTACATTTGTATCAGATCCATTTCTGCAAACCGGTCATGTCACTTTTTCTTTTAAATAACATAAAATTTATTATAAGACTAAAAAGAAGATTACTTTTATTTTTAAAAACTATATTTTATAAAATACTGCCTACTTTATATATAATATAATAAGTCGAATTATTTCGATAGCTTAAAAAAGATGGGGAACTCATATCGCATATCCTAAATGTGTAGACTAGTTAATTTATTTATTTGGCAATTTTTATCCATGCGTGTATAGATCATTTAATTTATTTGGTAATTTGTTAGAAAAATCCGCAACTTAATAGCATAAAAAACTGGTACATATCTTATTGTGCACAATATCCTCATTAGTTCCACAGCAATCCCAATAACCTCGATAACAACATCCCAAAATAATTCAATTACTGCACTAATCAATTAATTAACCCCTTCATGGCTCGAGATGTTTCCCCAATCCTTGTGGAACATCGTCGTCGGAAATGTACTTGCCCCAGTATTTATGTCTCTTCCAGACCAGAATCATCTCTTCAATAGGGACACCCTTGGTCTCCGGCAAGAAGAAGTAGATGAAGATGGTCATGATGAACACGAAGACGGCAAAGAAGAAGAAGAGGAAGAACTTCATGTGGCAAAGCATGGCGAGGAACACTTGGGCAATGCAGAAGGTGAAGAACATGTTCACCACAACGTTTACGCTCTGCCCAGCAGACCTGATCTCCAATGGCAGGACCTCACTGGGAATCAACCAGCCCAAAGGCCCCCATGACCATGCAAAGCCGGCTACATAGATGCATATGAATGCTAGGATTGTGTCTGCATATGCCTTTGAAAGCACTGCATTGTTGCCTACTATTCCGAACTTGTGCCCTATCATTGCTCCTATTATAATCTGCAAATCAAAAACAATATCAATAGACTCCTTGTATGCTAGGTTCATCACAATATACTATTTCTGAATTCTGGGTTCTTGAAAGTATGAAAACATATATACCTGGCTAATAAACATTTGAGTGCCACCCTCCAAGAAGAGAGTCCTCCTCCCAACCTTGTCCACCGTCAAGATGGAAACTAGGGTGGAAGCAGAGTTGACGGCGCCGGAGATAACCGCAGAATAGAGAGAAGCCTCGTCACCAAAGCCGATGGTTCGGTACAGCACTGGTGCATAGAAGGTGATAACGTTGATCCCAGTTAGCTGCTGGAAAAGGGTATTGCCATGACCATGACAAAGGAAGGCCTGTACTTCCTCTTGGTGATGTTCTTCCACGGTGCCTTCACCTCCTTGGCCGCCTTGGCAGCGGCTTGGAGGTCCCGGAACTCCTCGTCGACGTCGTTGGTGCCGCGGATCTTTTTCAACGTTGCCAAGGCCATGTCCTCCTCGCCGCGATCTATCAAGGAGTTGGGGCTGTCTGGGAGGACCAAAGACCCAAATGCCATGATCAGACCAGGTACGGCGGCGCCGCCGAGGCTAATTCGCCATCCCCACCCACCTTCAATCTTGGCAACATAGTAATTGAGGAGGTTGGCGACGAAGATGCCGATGGTGATCATGAGTTGGAACCACATATTGAACAATCCTCGGTACCGGGCTGGTGCAACTTCGGCTAGATAAACCGGTACCGACTGCAACAAGATAGATGTGTGCATAATTTGTTTAAACAAAGTGAAAATTAATCATCTTTAAAATATATATACCATTAATTTTAACAACTTGTAAGACATCAAATATGATCTAAGAAAAATTGATAGTCCAACATAAATTACTCATAAAAACCTTAGTGAGACTGCAGCGTCTACATTTAGCATTAAATTTATTAATGTGTTTCTGATTCAGGTATATATGATATATTGTCTTATGTTACCGTATGTTATTTTACATGAGACAATATATATATATATATATCACACACGACCACAACAAAAGAAATTTAATTACGCACAAGGTCAGAAAAGAGTTGTTTTTATACTATATTACAGGTTAACAAATTAAACATAAATCTAAAAACAATACGAAAAATTTCTACATAAACATGCATGCATGGCAAATCTTGAACGTCCATAAATTTGAGAACTCATGTTCATGTCTAACAATAGCAATATTGTGAAGGTTGAAATTAGTAAGTATATTTATACATGACAAGAAGTGTATATATTTGTATCTGTATCTATGAACTTACTTGGTTAGCAAACCCAATACCAAAGCCGAGGAGAAGTCTGCCTATGATAAGCATAGCGACGTTGGTGGCCGCAGCATTGAGGGCGGAGCCGGCCACGAAGATAACACCTCCGGCCAACATGGACACCTTCCGGCCAAACTTCCTGGTGATCTTGGAGGCCACCAAGGAGGCCAACAAGGCCGCTATGTAAAGAGAAGATGTGAAGAGGGTGAGCAGTTCGCTATCAAACTTGCAGTACTGATTTGTGTCAACCGCAACCTTGGCCTTGTGGTACACCGATGGGAAGAACTCCTTCAAGAACGAATCCATGGACGTCACACCCCCTACAACCATTCCAAATTAAACCCAAAATTGAAAACCAATGATCAAACACATAGAACGAAAAATAAAAATATAAAATATAAAGAAAAAATCAAACCCATGATCAAATACATAGAGCGAAAAAGAAATATAACAAAGATAAACAAAAATCTTTTTTCTTAATACCAGAGACGCCAAGATCATATCCAAAAATTAAACCGCCAGTTGCGCCAATAAAACATGTGAAGATAACATATGCAGTCATCTTCCCGGGATAATCCTTTACTACTCCACCTCCTGGTAATGCTCCCCCGGCCATGGTTCCTCTCCTTCTGCAACCCTCGTCTCCTTCTGCAAACCAACTCTCTTTCTCTACTCCCAACGCTAAACCCAATACGATATCTCGATAGTAATATTATCTGAGAGAGATATATATAGACTAACAACTTTGAGAGATATGCTCAAACAGATAGATTACGTAATCTTCAATCGAGTTTATCCATAATTAACGAGCCGAGTATGTTCGAAATTTATTTTAATAATTATATATTAATGACATAAAAAAATAAAATTTACAAAATAAGATTAATTAGTAATCAAAGTTTGGAATTCATTAAAAATTTTAATTAATAAATATATATATTTAAATTATATAAATTCATAATTATATGATTAATTATCACATTTAATAGTAACAAAAATATCCATTTGAGATTTAGATTACAATGGTTTTTAGATAAAATATTAAAAGTTAATAAGAAAACATCACATTAAAAACAAGTACAATTAGTCCTAATAAAATAAGTATTAATGTGTAAAAAAATTAATCTAGGTATGATTTTAAATATTCAAATGTGATTAATAGTTTTTTTAATGTCTAATTCAGGTAAAACTATATTTTAAGGTATTCTTATCAATAAAAGTTAATCATAAATAAATAAATAATAAAAATCCTAAATCAAGAGATGTTTATTTGCATAAAAATTTTAAAATATGTAGAAATCCTAATTTAGAAGGTATTGAGAAAAAAAATTAATTTGAGAAAGATTATAAAAGTCTAAATATATTTATCAATTTTTTGAGATTTCTAAGTTGAGTAGAACTCTAATAGTCCAAATAGATAGTCAAAACAAAATAAATCCTAAGTTAAGCTACAATTGTTTACGGCCGGTAGAATGATTGTCATTTAAAATTAATCATGACATAACAATCGCTTAAACATGATCAGAATCACTGGAAAAAAATAATGGCGTAGTAATTAATTATTGTCTATTTTTAATTTATTTTTTATTTGATGCATGATTGTTAAACTACAAGTTCTATGATAAATTTGTGCATGCATAGCTAGTTGTGTACACGTTGTTTAACTTTTTGATGATGTATGTTTAAATTAATTAATATATTAGACAAAAGCTAATAAATTGTTAATTGATTAACTGTACCCCCTCCCCCACCGCTGACGCCCCCTCCCCCGCCGCTGAAGCCCCCTCCCCGCCCGCAGATGCCCTCCCTCCCTGCAAACGGCCAGGTGGCGGACCCCCTTCTCCCGACACAGCCCCATCCCCGGCTGGCAGCCATTGGCAGAAAGAGTGTGTGCATGAATTTTTTTTTCATCAATTATGGGTTGTCCGATTATAAAGATGACCCAAATTAGAGTTTTAAGAAAATTTTCATGCCAAGGTAAATGCCTCTCATATATATATATATATATATATATATATATATATATATATATATATATATATATTCCCCTTCTAGCATGCACTGCTAGTTTTTGTCAGTACATGTAGCGCATCTATTGTGTCCACCCGCCCGCCAGCGAGTGACCGACCCCCTGCACCCCGCCACTGCCCGCACCCCCCCCCCCCGCGGGCGGAAGGGGATGGTGGTGGTGGTGGCAGGGGCGGGTGAGGGGGCCACGACGGAGGGGGAGATGGTTGTCGTGGCAGGGGGCGGCGGCTAGGGATGGGTGGGGGGGGACCACAGCGGGGGTAGTTGTAAAACCCATGATTCGAGTCAGGGTTTTATATTCAGAACCGGTCGATTCGACCTTTATTTCTGAGTCGAGTCAGTTTCAGAACACGTGTACTGAGCGACGCCGGTCTCGTGTATGAGCTATGAGGGTCATGTGTACCCAAGTATATGATGATAACGTCACGAACACAGTAGAAAGAATGAGTTAGCAGAATATATGAGAGTATGCCAGTTCATTTTTTTATTTTGATATATGATGGATCGTAGAATTAGTTTTAGGACGTTTATCGCGTTAAGACGCGTTACGGGCATTTTGGGTGGGTTGATAGTTCTAGAACATATCATTATGATTTTTTTGCGTTGTTTGATTTTACAGGATTTTTCCCGATTTTTATGAATTTTTTAAGGATTTAATATGACTTAGTTATTATACTTGACTTGAGCCGGAGACGAGTCAAGTTTTAATTACAAGTTTGCCACCCAACCATTTCTTCTCCACCCCCGACCTTTTCTCCCCCACGCCCAAACCCTAGCCGCCGCGCCATCCCTGTTCGCGCGGCACCGCCGCCACGGCCAACGCCGCCTGGCCGTCGATCGACGCCTCCCAGCCCGGTCACGGCGTCGCCCTGCCGCCCGGACCAGGCCCGGCCACGAGCTAGCCGCCGCGACGCGAGGAACCACCGCGGTGATGCAGCGCTTGCGTCGCCGATCGCGCCGCCGCCGACCGTCGCCACCACGATCAAGTGGTCGGCTCGACGTCCTCGACCCCTCAGCCGCCTTTCCCGACCGGAGCGGAGGCCATCGCCGGCCTAGCCGGCCGGATCTAGCGACCCATCACCGCCGCTCCATCTTATGCATTTTCTGGCGAGCCACCACCTCCGTTGGCCACGTCGACCTCGTAGATGAGTCGGGCTCACCGAGCTGGTTCCGAGGGTGTAAAACCCGTGATTCGAGTCAGGGTTTTACGTTACCGAACCAGTCGGTTCGACCGTTGGTTCGAGTCGAGTCAGTTTCATGAACCGCGTGCTGAGTCGAGACCAGCCGTGAGTTATGAGCGATGAGAGTCAGGTGTACCTGAATATATGATGATAACGTCGAGAAGATGGTGAGAAATGAGTTATCAGAATATATGAAAGTATGCAATATTTTTTTCTTTTTATATGTTTGATCGAAGAAATAGTTTTAGGCCGAATAACGCGTTAGGACCGTAGGATTATATTCGGGTGGGTTATTAGTTATAGAGCATGCCATTTGGATGTTGTTGTGTTTGTTTTATTTTATGGAATTTTTTCATATTTTTCTAGAATTTTTTTAGAATTTATTACGAACTAGTTATTATTTTGACTCGAGTCGGAATCGAGTCAATACTAAATTACGAGTTTGCCATTGAGAATACTTCTTCTTCCTCCCGACATCTTCCCCGTCCAAACCCTAGCCGCGCCGCTGTTGTCGCCGCCGTCGCCACTGTCGACGCCGTGCTGCCGCCGATCGACGCCGCCCTGCCCCGCCTTGCCGTCACCGTGCCACCCCAAACAGCTCCGGTCGCCACCACCTCGCCACGATGCCAGAATCAGCCCACGAACCGCGACGCTCCGCCCTCCGATTCACCGCCGTCCGGGCCGCACCGTCGCCGCCGCCGCCGTGACCCCGAGGACCACCCGCTTGACCTTCCCGACGTTTCCCCCATCATCCCGACCGTCGTCGAGGCCGGCCGGAGCCCCGATTGGAGCACACCGCCGCCGCCGCCCATTTTCGACGCCGCCGTCGACGGCCATCGCCACCTCGGCTACCCTGTTTGACACCACCATTGGACTGAGCTCGTCGAGCTGGTGCCGATAGACCCCCTGATTGCCCCGTCCCGAATCATGGCTGGAAAACCGCCGGAATCCGCCGGAAAACCGCCGACACTCGCCGGAAAACCGCCGGAACCGCTAGAAAAATTGGATTCGTGGGCAATTCGCCGGATCATCCGCCGAACGCACCTGGTCCAATCTGATCGGGCTTCAGACGCCGCTAGGTGCCGAATTCGAGTTTCGAGCCGCGAAACGGAAACCCTAGCCGTCGCCGATTTTTGACGACGCGAGGTATAATTTATTTTAACTTAATTATTTGAAAGTATTGATTATTAGAATTGCATGTTAGGATTGGTGAATTGTATGTTATAATAATATATATAAATGTAGATTTGATTAAGGATAAAATATGAAATTGTTTGATTGAGTGGTGTAAAAAAATGGAGACTAAGAAACTAATTAGGGTAACTAGGTAATGATCATCATCTAATGCAAACTAGCCTAAGTAGACTTACTAGAATTGATTGCTAGAATTGATATAGGTTGATGTGTGTTGATTGATGCGTGATTGTGTTGATTGTGTGTGTATGCTATAGGATGTGTGATTCATCATGCGGGCGTTAGTTTTTAGCTTGATTGTGTAGGTACGGTGTAGGAGCTCGCCGCCTAGGCGCGTGGACCCGTTTGGAGCTTCTACCAAGTCCGTTTAGGACTCGTTCTCTGATTTACGCTACTCTCTTGTGTATTTGATTTATTATGTGCAGGACGAGTTAAGTGGCATTTTATCGAATCCCACTTAACTCGGGCCATTTAGCCAACGATTTTCCGGATTAATAACCCTCGAGGATGAGATCCCTCGAGTTTGTTTTCGAACTTCAGATCCAGCTCACGTTGCCTTCGGGCCTATTGTATAAATCCCAACCCAGACCTATATATATGTATAGTTTTCGTGTTTTTGTGAGAGACTGAATGAGGGAAATCCGACTACCGTGCTACGCGAGCGGGCACGTGTGTGTCGACAGTGGGCTCTGGAATGGTGTGCGGGCCGTTTCATTCCCGAGGGATCCTGACAACTCCACCCTTGAGTTCCTCAAACCCGGAGAAGTGTGGAGGTTCACGGGTATTGCATTGCAGCGCATGTCTAGACTTGTGGTTTCGAAGGGTACTGAAGGCGACTGCCTGAGAGTACTCGGCCTTCGTGCTCAAGGCCAGGAGTAATATGGAAGGTGCAGAGGGCAGAAAGGAATGAGATTTGACGCGAGAAGCAATAGAGAAATGGCCGAGGCATGAGAATGTGAAAGATAGGGGGACGCTGTCGACCCGAGGGCGACGGCTCCCGTATGTGCCCTGATGAGAGTTCTTGAGGAAGTATATGGTTTTGATTCAACAGGAGAGTTTGCTCTCCTGTGCCAGATTGATATTAGTTATTTTTCGGGCCGGTAACACTCGTTACTGACGGTTTTTCTATATATATGTAGGTGAAAAATGCGAGGGATGAAAGCTGTCGGGACTGCGGAGGAGCAGCACGGAACCGCGCACACATGTACCTGCCGCGTGTAATCTATAATGACGGTGTGTTATTGTTACGTGAATGATAATTTTGATGTGTTTGTTTAGATAAATTGCTTGATATGAAATGAATGGATAAATATGAATGAGTAGTGAGTTTGGAGTTTAGGCTCGGTTCAATTGAAACGAAAGAGATAGCGATAAATGCTACGGTAGATTATCATGTTTTATCGTATTTTGATAAAATATTTATATACCTTGTTATGGATAATTTTTAATTAAAATTTTCTTGCTGTTGCATGGTTTTGTTTTGCTTGCACATCATAGCATGCATGTAGGACTACGTTAGAACCCACGCATCCCATTCATGCATTTCACATTTGCATCTCCATCTTGAAATGCCGAGAGTAGATCCTGGTCGGCTTAACCGAATCTAGTAGATTAGCGAACGGTTCGGTCGCCAGTGACATTTCCGGGTCGGTTCACGGGTGAGCCGAAACGAGGTGTTACAGAGGGTACCCAACACGACCACTTTCCGGCCAGTAGACGCTGCCGGCGATTGTCGCCGAAAAACCATCGGAAGCCGCTGGAAAACCGCCAGCAGCTGCCAGAAAACCGCCAGATAATCGGAATTTCTGGAATTCACTGGAATTCACCGGATCTTCCGCGGGGCTCACCCAGTCGAGCCCAATCGAGCTTCGGACGCCGATGAGCGCCGAATTTAAGCTCCGAGACACGCGACGGAACCCTAACCGTCGCCGATTGTCGACAACGTGAGGTATAATTACCTCCGATTGATTTATTTAAAATTGATTATTGTTAGCATAGCATGCTAGGACTAATTATTGATGTGATTAATGCTTAATTACGAATGAAGTGATAAGAGACATGACTTGATGAATAGTGCTTGAATGTAAGTGATCTAATAAAGTAGATCAGGTTGGAGCATGATAAGTGATCATGATGTAATTTAGAGAAACAGAATAAAATATAGTATGAATAGTTTGAGTTAGGATTATTCTCTTTTATGATTATGTGACTATGATGGATGATTATTATGTTGTGTGTGGTATTCATTGATTTTGATGCATCATGTAGCTAGAGGGCGTTAGTATTTAGTTTTGATGTGTAGGTACGGAGTAGGAGCTCGCCGCCTAGGCACGATGACACGCTTGGAGCTTCTACCAGGTCCATTTAGGACTCGTCTCTGATTTACTCTTTCTATTGTATGTTTAATTTATTGCCTGCAGGACGGGTTAAGTGGCGTTTTATCGGATCCCACTTAACTCGGGCCATTTAACCGAACATTTTCCGGATTAATAACCCCTCGAGGATGAGATCCCTCGAGGTTGATTTCGAAAATAAGATCCACCAAAAGTTGCCTTCGGGCCTATTATATAACTCCCTACCCAAGCCTATATATATATATAGTTTTCGCGTTTCTGTGAGACGAGAGATGGAGAAATCGACTGCACGTACCATGCAGAGGATGCCGTGACAGTCAAAGCGGGCTCTGGATTAGTGCCAGCGGACTGTTCCATTCCCGAGGGATCCTGACAACTCCGCGTTTGAGTTCCTCACACCCGGAGAACGTG
Source organism: Piper betle (assembly GCA_033002965.1). Taxonomy (NCBI): domain Eukaryota; kingdom Viridiplantae; phylum Streptophyta; class Magnoliopsida; order Piperales; family Piperaceae; genus Piper; species Piper betle. Next base: position 10,620 of record JAURVB010013187.1, on the reverse strand, counting down.
GAGGTTTACGGGTACTGTTTAGTACAGCGCATGTCCGGACTTGTGGTTCAAAGGGTACTAAAGGCGACTGCCTGAGAGTACTCAACCTTCGTGCTCAAGGCCAGGAGAAATATGGAGGTAAGGAGAGGGCTTAGGATAAAGTTTCACTAGAAGTACTGGAAAAGAAGTGCTGAGAGCGGCACAGTACCATCAGCAGATCAGTAAGTTCGGGATGCTACCGGGTCTGCAGCCCAGTGGCTCCTCAGTAGTGCCCTTCAGAGTGTTCATGTGGAGTATGATGTTTTCTTTCATATAAGAGTTTGCTCTCATAGCCAGCTTGTTATAGTTATTTTATTTTCCGGACCAGTAACACTTGTTACTGACGTGTTTTTATACTATATGTAGGTAATAATCACGAGTTGAAGGAGCCAGCTTGGACGGAAGAGCATTGTTGTCACTTGCACACATGTTAGTCGATTGAGTGTTTATATTTTATTGATGATGCTATCATATTGTGAATGATGTGAAATACTAAGACATGATAGGATATGATTAAACGCAACGAGATAATGTTATGACATGATGAAAAGCTAAGATATGATGATAAGAGGTGAGATGTGATCAGAGTGCGCAGCAGAAGTATGGCCCAAGTTCTATAATGAATATACAGTATATTAGATTATGTGTGATTAAAATTATTGATATATGCATATATATTGGTATGTATTGTTTTGACAGGGTGGATCCTAATTGCACTTTTAGGGGAAATTCTGTCCGTTTTATTTTAGAATTTTTATTGAGTTTAATCGTAATGGTATTGGTGTGTGCTTGAATTGCATGTCATTCATGTAGTACCACGTTAAGGTTGTATATTCATCAATGCATTGCGAGTCGTATCTTCATCTTAAGACGCCGAGATTGGATCCGCATGAGTTAGGTTTGGGTTAGCCGACCTAACCAGGGCCTGTAACATGCCGGTTCGGTTCACGAGTGTGGACCGGATTTGAGGTGTTACAGTAGTGGTCGTGGCATGGGGTGGTTGTTGGGGGCAGGCAGAGGGGCTGCAGCATAGTGGTGGTGGTCGTTGCAGGGGGTGCAGGCGGTGCGGGGTGGGGTGGCCGGCAGGCGGGGCCGCGATAGTAGGTGTGGGTGGGGCAGCAGTTGGGGGCGGGCCAAAATGGGCGGCGGCCGGCAATCAGGCGGGAGGGTAGGAGGCGAGAGGCGGAGGGCAGGAGGGCGGGAGGCAGGGAGTGGAGGGGACCGGGGTGCGTGGTGGTGGAAGGGGGAGGCAGTTGGGGGCGGGCCCGACAGCGACGGAGGGCCTAAATGGGCGCGGCCGGCAATCAGGCGAGAGGGTGGGAGGCAGGAGGCGGTAGGGGCTCTGTGAACCCAAGGGAGGGAGTGTTGTGGGCCGTTGGATCAGATCCAACGGCCCACAAAGGGCAACGCCGGTACGCAGCCAAAATGGGGCTGCACATACCAGCACTGCACTATATATATATATATATATATATATATGAGAAGGGGAGGCTGTCTTGCAGCACAGCCATCTTGGCTGTCCTACAGCACAGCCATCTTGGCTGTCCTACAGCACAGCCATCTTGGCTGTCCTACAGCACAGCCATCTTGGCTGTCCTACAGCACAGCCATCTTGGTTGTGCTGCAGTGTTCTAGCCACTGGATAAAATCCAACGGCTGAACATTCCCCCCACTTTTTCAAAAACAATAAGACCACCCCCCACCAGCTCTGCCCCTCCCCCCACCCCCCACCAGCCTTTGCCCCTCCCACCGACGTGGCCTTTGCCCCCCACGCCCTGCTACGTCCCTTGCCCTTGCCCCTTGCCCCATCCCCCCACCTGCTCTGGCTGTTGGAGCTGATGATTGAGCTGCGGGTGGCCGACAACGCGGTGGAGGAGAGGAGTGCGCAGACGGCTTTTGTGGCGGACTTGCAGCAGGCTATCCAAGAGGATGCGTGGAGGAACAAAGCCCCGGCCCTCCCGGTGCTCGTGATGAAGTGCACCTGGCAAATCGCCGACGCCATGGCTACTAGCTGGGTTTTGGCCGCTAGGCAGGTGATCGAATCGAAACCTTACTATGTTGATCATGTAAGCTGTGGTGTAGAAATTTCTTTTTTAGCAGGTTGGAGTTGACCTGCTAAAAAAATCATCCAAATCACATATTTCAGTTGTAGGGAGGTTGACCTGCTCTAGCACAGCCTAAGAGGGGCGTCGGCCAAGACGGTAGGATGAAAGCTTTCTATGTTTTGGGTTATTTATTGGAAAGCTTGCAGGATGAAATTGGTATGTGGGAGAAATTGGGCATTTTTTTGAGAAAAAAATCTTCATCTAGATGGAGGATTGAATTTTATTGTAATTAATAGGTGGGTTGTTTCCATTGGATCTTTGGGGATTGAAGTAGGTACATGGATTGTATAGAGAGGTCATTTAATAATTCAACATGATATTTAATGATTTGTTAAATGAGAGAGGTCAGAATTTCTCAGCAGTATTTTGGGAGAATCTTTTCCATTGCGTTCTTTCTCCGATTTTTGACCATGTGAGATGTGCGGGTAATTATGGCTTCGTTTCATGTGATGATGAGTGGCTTAGAGAAGCCAGCATCCATTCACTTCAGTTGCTGTGCAATTTGTTCAATGTTGAAGGTCTGGTGTATTGATATGGCAATTACATGGGGAAGTTTTTGCTATAGTTTTAATTGCATTTACTGCTTGCATAATTATGTTTAGGCTGCTTGCATTTACTGTATTTGATTGGTTCTAGTCTTCGTACTCTACCAATCTCATGCTTTGAGTTTTATATGTTGATGGTGAAAACATGCAGTTTATAGCTAGACTGCTCTTGAAACAATTTTAGATTTTTGCGGAAGCTTTCTGCTCTTTCAGTTTATAGCTAGACTTGCCATATCATTACATGTCCAGGATTCAATGGCTGCTGCAATGCGCATCTGTTGTTATGCCGGATGCTGTGCAAATCATTTTCCAGTCGGCCCTGCAACTAGGTTTGTATGCCTGTTTTTGCCTTTATCTATTTCTTGACATTTTTTTGTTTTCATTGACAGAAACAAACCAGAGGAAATATTTTTTGAAGGTAAGAAATTCTCAACACAAGGAAGTCTGCCGAAATTATCTGTATGCATTATTGTGTGTTTACCCATGTTATATGTTTATGTATTACTGCATTAGCAAGGATGGGGAGAAAATTGGAGTTCAAAGTTACATGTGCTGCATGGATGCTTGTTGTATTTGCAAAACTTCTAATGAAAGACAAAATAAAGTAACTCTGCGATTTTGGAAAGGCTGTTATCATGATCGAATCAAAGATATAGTAACTCTCTACCTGATGCTCCGTGCATTTGAGTAACCAGCTTTGATCCTGACTTCTACTTTTCATTTTCTTATCCATGTTTAAGACAATTTTCCTCATTTTGTTTTTGCTCCTAATGCTGGAATTGCGGCTGAGCATAGTTGGCTACCTACAGTAGTATGCCCTCTTGTGTGTGACGTCAACCTGAGTAGTTCTTTATGCAGGAGGTACAGTGATAAATTTAGCAGCCATGAAAATGCTAAGATGATGTAAATTCCTTTTGACACTTGATTGGACAAAGATGAGTGAATTGGGATTGTTGAAGAGGTTGATCAACCCTAATTCGAATCAGAATTTTGTAGGATTCTTTTACTGCTTTCGTTTTCATTTTTGTAGAACACATTAAAGATTTCTTCCTGTATTTGACATCATGATGTGAAATTCATCTGAAAGGTACTAACATTTAGATTACGGGATTTTGATTCACTATTTTTTTGCGAATAGGCCTCCGTCCTGCGTGGCTCCTGGTGCTGGACTTGGGAGGTAGGCCTTGGACATTTCATGCTTAAGTATATCTTCAGTTTTTTCATTATTGGTTACTTGTCATTGTCCTTCAGGTCATCATAAGATAATATTTTTACCTTCAACAGGATTCATCAGTGAAAGGAATGAGTTCTCACATTACATGATGATTTGTTCAAGTTTTATCCTAAACAAATAACGGATATAAACATTTTATTATGATTCAATTCATGATTTTTTTATCATTTCAACAGAGAGTTGCCTTAACCGAAATTTGTTTGATGTTAAGCACCCAATTTGCAATGGAGTGGACTAGCTATCCTTGGATTCATAGCAACTGCAAACAGTCTTTCCGACAATGACCAGCTTCGACATGTAAAATTTCCGGACATTCATCCTACAAGGTTTTATTTCTTTGTGGAAACAATTAAAAATGTTTGTATTGTTCAATAAATGATTAGTTTGTTGCCATCAGTCCTTGAAAGGTCAATGATACAAAAGATGGAACCTAATTTGCAGTCTTATATGCCTCAATTTCAAATGAAACTTATTTCAATCACGGTTACTATCACATTCTGTCATTAACTGTTCTTTGTATTTGAGTTTTAGATTTTTTCTTGTGCATCAAAATTTGTGTAAATACTAATTTCTGTTTTAGGTTTTTCATACTTGAAGCAGCACTGCTAACACCAGCAGTGGTGGTCAGCCTGACTCTCTACACATTCTAAGCAGCGAGAAGAGGCAAAGATTTCAGTTTCCTTGAGCCATTTCTTTTTGGTGCACTCGTTGCCCTCCTTGTATTTGCCATCATCCAGGTAACCACCCATTAAGCATTTTGTGTTCTCTTTAAACATTAACAAGAGGATCAAGTTAGTAAATTTAAGATGATTGCAGATGTTCTTCCCCATGGGAAAGGTCATTATCATGATCTATGGCTGTTTGGCTGCATTGGTGTTTGCGGGCTATATAGTATACGACATTGATAATTTGATCAAGTGATACACTTAGATGACTACGTATGGGCTGCCATATCACTGTATTTGGATATCATCAATCTGCTCCAGATGCTGCTACTGGTTTTCCGAGCGTCAAATAGTTGAAGGGGTTCTTTTAAGTACAGTTGGAAGCTGTACATAAACTGAAGCTACAGCATTTTGACGTTGTTGAGACTGGTGAAGTCCGAGACATTGAAAGAACCGAGAAACACTAAAGAATATAAAGGCGGGTGCTGGTCTAGTATGTATGTATGGTCTAACTATCAATGGTACACCAACAATCGATTGGGCTTGCTGCATGTATGGTCTAACTGTTTGTTTCTCCTATATCTAGGATTCTATGTCCTTTTAGTACCGTTCCAATTTTGTGGCTGGCTTGAAAGAAAATGTTGTGTTTTGTTTTGCATTTGTTATGTACCAGGCATGATGTGTACAGGAATTGAAAAATGTAGTATTTGTGTGATTGCATTTGCTAGATGGCATATGATAAGCATCATCTTTTCAAAGCTTGTCGCCAGACCATCAGCTTGTCGTCAGACCATCAGTTTTTCAATGAATTAAACTGTTATGGATCTTTAGCTCAAAATTGGCAGAGCACTCAAGAAATGCTTGAGGGATGGTGGTTCGAATCCATCAAGATCCTACTTAGTTAATATTTGATAAAAATTTGAGATGTTGTAATTATGTAAAAAATAAAAAAGAGGTATGATTTATCATGGTTGTGTTCAAAGTGACATATATATGATATTAAAAATAATATAAATAGATAAAAAATATCATCGTCATTCAATAACATTACCCAAGAGTACATTCCACAAAATGCACAAAAAATACAAATACAATGTTTCCTACCATCTACAACCATACATTATATAAGCCCAAAAATCCTATTGTATGGGATTTGTGTTACAATTGTTATGAACATTTTTACATGTTGTAGAATAATGACCTCTCTCATTACAAAGACTACACATCCGTTTTTTTGTTTGAGCTTGAGCAACTTCGTATCCAGCCTTCAATCTTTGACTATTCTTGGGACGACCTTTAGTACGCAACTGAGAAGGGTCACGTACTACTATTTGAGGAATATGCTCCATTGAAGTTGTAACTTGTCTCTCAACAGACTCGTTACTTGTTTGTACTCTCAATGAAGATGAACTCCCAATCGCATCAAGCTTTTCAACCAAATTTTCCAAAAGGGGTAATGCAAAATGATATCGCTCATCTGAACTTGTCCCCAAATCTTGCAATCGGATAATCATATTCCGAAATCTCCATATTTGCAATGGGGTAAGTGGACTGGTAGAGGAATGAACGATGCCGGTATCCTCACTTTGGCTTGAATAACAATATCTAGCTTTAATTGTCCAACGGTAGAGCACATATTGATTTGGAATTTTGCAGAGTTGTTTCTTATGAAAAATTTTCAAAATGTGCATACACAAAATTCCTTCACTTTCAAATTTCTTGCAACTACAGGTGACATTCATTTCTCCACAAGTTCGGTATGCAACAACATGTTTTTTAGCTTCATCATCATGTGGAAACACTTCATATTTTGTTACTGAACCGTCCTCGCCGATTTTCTTGTAAATGCAACCTTGGCTCCTTTTCAATTGATCTTTAAAAATTTCAAAATTTGATCTCGTGTACATAGTCCCAGCTTCAGCCTCAAGAGGAGAGTATCCACATAGCACAGGCTTGGAATTCAAAGTCTTAAAATCCTCTTGTTCCTCATCAAATCTACGAGATTGTAGCGCTCTATCATACTGCCTCACAAAATCTGCCAGTGGGGTTTGTGAATGCACAAATCCATCAAAAAATGAGTTCATGCTCTCGCTTCTTTGGCTCGAAGTCATACCTGCAAAGAAATTATCCCTCATGTATATAGATATCCAATGGTGTCTGACATCATACATGGATGACAACCAACAGTCTTTATCCAAATTGTATGTTTCTTTCATAATCCTCCATTTCTCCTCAAACTCAGTGATTGTAGCACTTCTATATATCCAATCATTATATTCTTTCTCAAATTCACTATGGTTGGACTTCAAATGTTTTAGATGAATCATGGCATTATTAGATATGTGCCATGAGCAAAACCTGTGATGGCTTGTCGGAAAAACAGTTGCAATAGCCTTTCGCATTGCACCATCTTGATCTGTGATAATCGAAGTAGGTGCTTTTCCCCACATACATTTTAACCATGTTTTAAACAACCAAGTGAATGTTTCTTCTGTCTCATCAGCAAGTAAAGCACAACCAAAAAGGGTAGATTGCCTATGGTGATTAATACCTGTGAATGGAGCAAACGGCATGGAGAATGCATTGGTCTTATAAGTTACATCAAACACTATCACATCGCCAAAGTTCATGTAAGATGCTCTTGATCTCCCATCAGCCCAAAAGACATTTTGGGTCGTTCCATTCTCATCTAATTCAATTTCAAAGAAAAAGTCATGGTCTTTCGCATTTTTCTCTTGAAAGTACTTGATAACACTTAAGCATTGCCGCCCAACATCATTCTTACGGGTGCTTTTCAGATGGCTGATGCAAGATTGACGTGTCACTCTGTCTTGATCTGTGCTATTGGAAGTTGCATTCAAAACTTTAGAGATGGCTAATGGTCTCATTCCTGTTTGATGTAGTGAATCAATCATATTCTTGTTGGATTCAGACAGACGACTATGAGACCGAAGCTTTGTAACTTTCGTTGGAGTTGAGAAGTTATGACTATGAATGTCCAAAAATTCTACTACTTTCCACACCCCACCCTTGCTTAGATGTATTCTCATATGAGCTTTGCAATCTTCTCTAGTCTCTCTACGCCTTTTAACTTCTCTCCCCATCTTCCTCTTGTCATTCATATCTATTTTACCTTCTTTCGAACAAACAAATTTTCGAGATGTGATACAGGTTGTCTTTCTCGATCGATAAAACTGAGACTTTCGAATGCCAAACCCTTGTTTTTTTGCATATTGGTTGTAAAAATCATATGCATCTTTTTCTGACGAGAATTCCATGCCCAAACAAGGGGTCATATTTTCAAAGCATTCTGATATTTTTTTGGCTTCACCTTCATCTTCAATTTTGTCAAAATCGTCACTACTCTTGTCAAATTCTTCAATTTCCTCACAATCGTCTTCTGTAATCTGATCTTCCATGCAATTTGATCTTCCATGTATCTGATCTTCATTATCTTCCGTGGACCTACTGGGAGGTTTCACGTTACTGTATCTAATGTTGCCGCCTTCTTCCATCAACTATCTAATGCTGATATCTTAATTGCAACCTAATACAGGAAAAGGAATTATGTCAATTGTTCATTACCAGCATATAACAGACACAATGAACCTACTCTAAAACACAAGCCACCTAATCCTCATTAAGAAAATTATCAATTCATGGACTAGCTTGGCACAACAACTTATTATATAAACGTATAAATTGCATAAAATCGCCACTCGAATACTAACTTAGCCGAAATGAGACCATTTTCTATTCCATCAACTTAGTTCATCCTATTTCACAACCATTTGACAAGGTGACAATCACAGCAACCCGCCCCTCTCGAGGACAAGCATAATAATTGGCTACTAGAACATGAAACACAAGTATAAGACGACATGAAAGATATTTTCATAATTGGTTACTAGAACTCATTAACAAAAGCCTCAAGGATGAATAACATAGTATGTATACAATAGCCAACATCAGACATTCTCACCAACGGTGGAGGTGGCGGCAAAGGGAGGAGGTGGTGGACTATGGTGTGTGTTTGGAGGGCTGTTGCTGGAGGGGGAAACAGAGGACGTTCGACTGTGTCAAACAAGCTGCACCTTCAGATGACGTAACCGGCGTCGATGGCGATGATCGAGGCCATTCCAACGGTGGAGGTGGCGGCGGAGGGAGGAGGGGGTGGACTGCGGTGTGTGTTTGGAGGGCTGTCGCTGGCGGAGGAAACAGAGGATGTTCTGTCATCAACTGCGTCAAACAAGCTGCACCTTCAGATGACTTAGCCAGCGTCAGTGGCGACGATCGAGGCCATTCCAACGGTGGAGGTGGCGGCGGAGGGAGGAGGGGGTGGACTGCAGTGTGTGTGTTTGGAGGGCCGTCGCTGGCGGGGAAACAGATGATGTTCTGTCGTCGGCTGCGTCGAACAAGTTCCACCTTCAGATGACTTAGCTGGCGTCAGTGGCGATGCACGAGGCGATTCCAACGATGGAGGTGGCGGCGGAGGGAGGAGGGGTCGACTGCGCGGTGTGCTTGAGGATCGTCGATGGCGGGGGAAACAGAGGAAGCGGGAACAGAAGAAGCGGCAAACAGTCGTGGTCGGGGGAGAAGAATGGGTTTAGGCGTGGGGGTATTTTTGTAATAAAAACTTGATTTGCTCCCGACTCAAGTCAATATTATGAAATACATCTCCAAAAATATGAAAAAAATATTATAAAATACCATAAAATAAATTACTTCATTAGAACTTGATTATTTTATTTTATGATATTTTACTATATTTTTATAATTTTGGGATGTATTTCGTAATATTGACTCGAGTCGGGAGCGAGTCAAGTTTTTATTACAAAATTACAGTAAAACCTAAACCTAACATGTTATTCAATTTATAACTCAATTATTTTGTTTTAAGATATTTTACTGTCCTTTTTTTATATTTTTAGGGATATATTTCGTAATATTGACACGAGTCGGGAACGAGTCAAATTTTTATTACAAACTATAGTAAGACCTAAACCTAACATGTTATTCTAGTTAGAATTCAATTATTTTGTTTTAAGATATTTTACTGTATTATTTTGATATTTTTAGGGATATATTTCGTAATATTGATTCGAGTCGCGAGTCAAGTTTTTATTACAAAACTACAGTAAAACATAAACCTAACATGTTATTCGAGTTAGAACTCAATTATTTTGTTTTAAGATATTTTATTGTAATTTTTTTTATATTTGGTAATATTGACTCTAGTTGGGAGCGAGTCAAACTTTTTATTACAAAACTACCCCCATACCTAAACCATTTCTTTTCCCCTCGATCGCATTAGGACGTGTTATTTATTAGTTTTGAATGGGTTATTAAGTTTAGAGCATGTTATTCAAGTTATAACTCAATTATTTTATTTTATGACATTTTACTGTATTTTTTTTAATTTTTCGGGATATATTTTGTAATATTGACTCGAGTCGAGAACGAGTCAAGTTTTTATTACGAAATTGCCATCGCCCATTTCCTTCTCCCCTGTTTTGCCGCGCCACACCTCTGTTTTGCCGCGCCACCCCCCCCCCCCCGCCGCCGACCTCGCCGCCGACCACCCACTGCCAGCCAGGGATGCCGCAGGCCATGGCCGCTGCCGCCTCACCACCCACCTTCCTTCCCCCTCTCCCTACCGAAGAGAAACAGAGGAAGCGAAGTGCGACAAAGCGGAACTGCTACTTCGTCGCCGTCGATTCTTTCGCCGGGGCTGAGCTTGTCGGCAACCGACTCCTCACCGGAATCCCAAGTCGACGCCTCCCGCCGGCCGTGCTACGCCGCGCTGGTGGAGAAACATAGGAAGGAAACAGGAAGCGAAGTGCGACGAAGCGGAACTGCTATTTCGTCATCGTCGCTTCTTTCGCCTTGGCTGTACTCGCCGGCGACCACCTCCTCTCGGATTCCCAAGCCAATGCCTCCCACCGGCCGTGCTGCTCTGCGCTGGTGGAGAAATAGAGGAAGTGAAACAAAGGTTCTGGCTGAATATCCCTACTACTTCGTCGCCGTCGCTTCTTTCACCGGCGTTGTACTCT